>CATNWA010012294.1:0-17345 GCA_951230385.1 Staurois parvus | reverse complement strand
GTTTCTGGTTTTCAATACACGGTCCTTAATGTGGCATAAAAGATCCTCACACAGGGGAGAGAAGCCAAATTCCTGTCCTGTCTTGCGGGAAATGATTTTACTCAACAGAGAGTCATCTCTGTATTACTAATCTCATAAACTCACACAGGGGAAAATCATCATTCTTTGTTCTGAGTGCTGGGAAAATGTTATTTCAGATAAATTCAAGCTTTACATACATCAGAGATATCACATGGGGCAGAAGCCATATTCCTGTCCTTGAGTGCGGGAAATAGTTTTTCACATGACGTCTGATACTTTAGCAGTACATCAGAGATCTCACACAGGTGAAAAGCCATATTCCTTATCCTGAGTGCGGAAAATGTTTTTCAACGGAGGTCCAATCTTTAACACATCAGAGATCTCACACGTGTGGGCTGGGTGAGAAGCCATATTCCTTGTTCTGAGTGCTCTGGGAATTGTTTTTTCACAGATAGTCCCATCTGTACACACATCAAAGACATCTCACACGGGGGAGAATAGCGTATTCTTGTCGTCCTGATGTGTGGGAAATGTTTATTCATGGAAGTTTCAGTCTTCACAAACATCAGAGATCTCACACGGGGGAGAAACCACGTTCCTTTTTAAAGCAGAAAGAGAGAATCGCTTAGCCCCATTAGTATGAGCAGCACAGATCACACACAGGACACACCGTCATGCACAGAGGGACACGTCAACACACAGAGGACACAGATCACACACAGGACACAGAGGGACACATATACACACAGGACACAGATCACACACAGGGACACATCACACAGAGGACACAGATTCACACACAGGACACAGAGGACACAGATCACACACAGGACACAGATCACACAGGACACGTCACACTCACAGGACACAGATGTCACACAGAGGACACAAATCACACAGAGGCCACACAGGTGTCCACAACACAGGACAACAGATCACATCAGAGGACACGTCACACAGAAGACACGTGTCACACACAGAAGACACAAGATCACACAGAAGACACGTGTCACACAGATCACACGTATCACACACAAGGGACACAGATCACACAGAAGACACAGATCACCAACAGGACACGTAGTCACACACAGGACACAGATCACACAGAGGACCGACATCACACAGATCACCACACAGGGACACAGATCACACAGAGGGACACACAGATCACATCCACAGGACGCAGATCACACAGAGGACACAGAATCACACACAGAACACAGATCGCACATACAGGACACAGATCACACAGAGAACACGTGTATCTCACAGATTCACAGAGGACACGTTATTCACACACAGGACACAGATCACACACAGGCCACCAGATCACACACAGGACACAGAGGACACAGATCCTCACACACAGGACACAGATTACACAGAGATCACAGATCACACAGTAGGACACAGATTCGCACACAGAGGACACGTATCCACACTAGTGAACAAACACAACAATTTGTCCATGTTTAAATCGATGTTAAAACGTTTGATCAGCTCAGCAAATCTCCCGAGGAGCCTTTGGTTAATCCTCCATTACACAGAAGGGAAGTACAAGGACTTTCCGAGGGGGGGGGGGGGGGGAATTGCTATGCCGTGTTTTTCGCAAGAAGTCAGGAGATGGGAAGTGTGTGGTAGCAGATATATTACAATCCACATTTTAGGCCTGAAGATTAGTTAAACCCCCCAAAACATATATTTACTGAAATCAGAGGACCTGGCAGAATAAAATGGCGGTAGGTACAATCTTTATGGTCACATGATATTAAATCAATAGTTCATCAATGTTACATTTCAGTAACAAATACATTCATTGTAATCTTAGAGCACATTTTCAGAATGACATTTGTTACTTAGTTTATTTCTGTTAAATAATGAGTTTTGTGCCGAGTAAGTAAATAGGATACCCAACCGTGTCCATGTCCAGCCCTAGAATTGTGTGTGTGCTGATGACAAAACTTCAATAATGGGCTCATAGGGGGCTGTTGCTATAAATGCCTTTCCTGGTCCTCAGTGTAGAGGTGACCCCTGAATAATGGATGGAGAATGATTGCTCTCACTCTGCCATGCATGGCGTGATGTAATGTGTGTGGTGCAAGCCATGTTTTGGTTTGGTTGTATGTAAGAGGGGATTCAAAAGATTTTGGCTCGGGGGTTTAAGTGTTTTTGTGTAAGTTTCATTGTTTTCACTTATCTTTATTGATATCATAATTGACCATTATCCCCTATATGATGTTTGTGGTGACGGGTTCTCTGTAATGAGACATCAGGGCCCTGATTTTTACAAAGACTTGAGTCTACCAGCAGACTCTGAACATTCAAGCAGACTCAATTAAATCAATGAGGACCTGTCAGTCTTCTGAGTGACGTCTAGCAATCTCATTGACGAACGTCTACTTTACTATTTGTAAATGTGGAATCGCGTCTGGCAATGTTTAGGTGGCAATACCGGATATGTTCGCTAGAAGGCGCACAAGCGCGGGGCTTTGTACCATTGGCGTTTTTCTGTTAGCAAAAGAGAATACTTAGAATGTAACATAATTAGTATACCTATATATTTTTTTTTTTTTTGCTGTTTCTCCAAAATGATGAGACAACTGATGCATTTTACTAATGAATGTCATACATTCTATTTTCAAATGTTAAACATTTACACTGTATATATCTCAAATAATTGGGAATGTCTAGTTCTAATGTTCCCAATTATAATGATATATCTTCATTCTCTGTAATCACGTAACTATTCTATGTTATAAGTCATTAGTGCAGCGCTATAAATGCATGTGATCAATAATGAACGCATGGAAAAACCAAAAAGTGTAAAGAATTGCAATAATGATGTAAAATTGTAAAATGGTGCTAAAATAAGTCCATAGAATCATTCCTGAATAATGGAATGTCCTTGGTGTGAGAGTACCAACTCAGAGAGTGCCTATGAATGGCATGTGTGGTCTCTCTCCGTGACGGACAGTAGTGCATGAACTCGTGAAAGGTAAACCACCCTTGGGACTGGTCTACACTCACCAGAACAAAAGTATAATGTGCATGGGTTATACATGCATCACACACATCTGGGGGGGCAGCGGTATGCTGGCAGCTATGGGTTAGTCATCATCCAGCTCCATCCCATCCATCCATCCATCCATCAGGGTGGGTGCCCAAATGGTCACCTGGGGAGGAATTAGCTCAGCCACAGGAGCCAGAAAGGTGCTCAATAGTGTAGTACACTGTCACAGGGGGTGGATGTGGATCACAAGTTCATGCACTACTGTTCGTGGTTATTTTTTATCTTGTGTAATACCATTTTACTAGTCTATATCATGTGACCAGCGCTCGCTCTATCATTTTTAAACAATTGTAACCTATTCTTACACATTATAGCTCAAACTATGTCTCCCACAGTGGTTTAGTGGTTAGAGCTCATGAACTTACAGCAGTATTGGGTCATGGGGTTCTTAATCCCCCAGTCATGGCTGCATCCATGTTTGCATTTTGCTTTCCCTGTATGGATATGTTTCTGCCAACACTCTCCAAAACGACATGTTGTTAGGTTCATTGGGCCTAGTACATGGCTGAGTTTTTGCCCCTTAGGATGCTATGAGCTGCTTGGACAATCATTTATGGAACATTAAAAAAAATGGAGGGATCAAGTTTTCTGGGTTGTGGTCGACGTGCCAGGAATTATCTGAATCGACTATCAATTATGATTTTGCGCAATGATCTTGAGATAAAAGGTGGATGAAAATTGTTACCTCTCGCGTCCTTATGTTTTCTGTCAATTTGGGAAAGTGTGGCAAGGTTTCATGCCGTGTATATTCTCATTGTTAATCTTTTTTCTCATTCTTTTAAATCTCTCTCCTTACTATACAACTACTTGACCCCCTCACCCCACCAGTCCATCATCACCTGTCCTCATATGCAACATCTATGGATCACCTGCGCCCACTCTTTTTAACTACTATTTTACTGATCAATGTGCAATGTGTCTCATTTTCTATCAGCTACAGCTCAGATTCTCACAATTTATTATACGATTGGTACTGATTGTTGTATTTTTACCACTAGTGCTGATTTGAATTCACGAATTTCTGGTCAAGTCCCGTTCCCCTGACCACCTCTAATAATCTTTATGGCGACTAGTTCACACTACATGTGGTTTCTTTTCCCCCAGTTGCTTTTTTCCGCGACTATCACAAACGCAACAGAAAGAAGGTTATGTGGTATGTCATATGTCATAGTTCACATCTGCGCATTGCATTTGTTTTCAGTTGCAGTTGCAGGTGTTTGCTTGCTGTAAACATAAGTGGAAACAACGCCTGCCGATTGTTCTTCTGCACAGAAATCGTGTACTGGATACAGCATTGATAACCGTGCTTTGGAATGTCACTATAAACGCAAATTGTCCGCCGAATAATTAAATGTGAATAAAAAGAAGAGTGGAAAAAAAACTAACTGGAAGGGATACAAAAAATGCCAACTTGGCAATCGGTGTCTGCCATAAAACGCATCAAATAATGTAGATTCTGGAACACCACTAATGACATGGCATGCCAATAAGGGCTATGGAAATAAAACGCTCTATTCAGGAACACGATCTCAGAAACTGTTTCTATAGTGTGAACCAGACTATTATGGACTTCTGTCTCACACATTGGTGGTTGACGAGAAAATGCATGCAAGAACTCATCAACATTTTTCATGCAACAGCTCAAGGGAATTGCTATGTCCACTCCTATGCAGCATGTGCGCAGTATATGGTTGATTAGGTGCATACACACTTTTCTAATGAATAATATGCCTTGCAGTATAGTATTTTTGCATGTTCCCCAAACATTAAGGACAAGCCTCAGATATGTGATAGATTAAACAGAGGCTGGAGCCATTGAGCCCCAAAAACCTCAATTTACACACTACAGAAGCTTTAATTTATGAACTCAGTACATTGTCTTTCTCTTATCTTTTAAGATTTTACTAAGGAAGTTAGGTATGGGAGTTATGTCCATTCTATTATGTTTTTTAGTGTTACTTTTACTATAAATATAATTCTGGATATTTTTTTACTATGGCGCGAGATGGTGGGCTCGGGGGCTGTCTAGGTATCGAATGTACGGACGAGCCCGCATTGCATATCGTAAACAGTGGTCCGTGGGTGTTTGCTTGTGTTTAAGTGCCATACCTGTAATTTAGTTAGGATGATCCTTGATAACCTAGTCTGTAAAATGTACCTCAAATGGATCGTAGGATTTGGAAACATGTTTTCAAATCAGAAAATACAACTAAATTATAAAAGTAATTATGTTTCCCCAGCAAATGAGGATCAGCTCTTTGCGTGGAGAAAAGCGATCTAACCATGTCTTCAGATGTGGTCTGGACATTCCACTCGCAAAAGAACTAATTCACAAAAAAATCTAAATAAGAATAGACTTGCAAATTACCACTAACTAAAAAAAAAAAATCTCCTAAAAAATACACATCCCATCGGCATCAACACTGCCCCTACTACTCACTTTGGGTGTGTGTGCAAAAAGTTCCAAACATACCATGTTTTTTTTTAATTGGATTTCTATTTTGTACAGGCTGCCTTAAAGGCGCTCCTCCTCACAACATAGCCATGCTTGCCACCATAGCAAATTTAACATGCTCGGACTCCATTGTGTATATTGACATTCAGCAAATATTAAAAAACATGTGCGAGGTTCAAGTGTGGATTTGAGCAATTGGTGAACATGTATTGCTTGCAGCTCATATACTGTTGGTTTTATGACATTTGGTGAATGTCATGACATTGCAGCTATATACTGTTGTATATGACATTGTGTTGAAATGTATGAACGTGCAGCTATACTGTGTATATATGACATTGGTGAAGTGTATACGCTTGTCGGAGCTTTGATGTGTACAAAATTATGACACATGGTGAATGTATTGCTTGCAGCTATTACTGTGTAATATGACATTGGTGGGATATAGTATTTTGCCAGTAAATGGCCCAACAAGGTCAATCATAAATTTGGGGGGGCCCCAAATTTATTAACTGTTAAGAGGGATTGTTAAGACAGAACTAAAATAGCTATGATGGACAAGTTGGAACATGGAACCTAATTCATTGATGACATAAACATGGGTCATCTTGTTGTGTCAAAATAGGGGGCCTTTTGGTTTGTTATTTTGGACACTATGGTCCAAAACATGTCGGTGCTCGCTCTAACAAGCGAAGATTTTGGGCATTGCATTTTATAGCTAAGCAAAAAAATAGTGTATAGGGTATGCTAAGTACCTCTCGATTTCAGATTACTTTTTTAGTGCTGTCAATCTTTACGTCTCAGCGAAATCCTTTTTACATATAGATGTGGTAAATTTCACATCAGATCCACTAACCCTTCAAAGGGGCATCGTACTAAGGTGCGCTAAACTAATTAATTACAGTACTAAATATTAGGGTGGCCAAATTTTGACAGGATAAATTAACCCTACAGCTATGTCTTTATGAGTGGTGGGAGAGAAGACCGTGCAGTCACCCGGACCCTCGCTCCGCGGAAACTCAGCGCACAGAAATGATGAACATTGCAGTCTCACAGGCAGAACGGTCGCACATTGGCTGGAATTTTGCATATCCAAACGAACCTCAGTACATGCACAAGGTGGGGACAGTCCGCTAACACAATTTAGCCAATGGCTGCCTACTCATTCTCAGTAGAACATTGATATGAATCCCCCCATAAAAAATACATTGCTACAAACTGTTTATGATCGGAGAATACCACATTCACATCATGATTATTTCGGACAGCAATCGCAAGAAAGCTACAGGTCAATCTCTTAGTGAAAAAAGAAAACCACTGTGGGACTTGAATGTTGCTTAAAAATAGAACGCTGTCTTCTGCTCATAAGAGCTTACAGATCTAATAGGATTATACTTCTAGAATGAAACTGTGCTCTTCACCAGGTCTACGAGCCTGGAAATACTAAGACGGTTTAATATGAATCACCGGGCTTATATCACTCAAGACAAAGCTGCAGATCGGAACATATCAGCTCATATAACAATAATTCATTACGTCGCACAAATATTAAACACGTCCGCACATCACAACAAATCGCACCATCCCACATACATTTCGTCACATGCGTTGGTCTGGATAGACAATGCATTTCTTTCTAAAATTAAAGCAAACTTGGATGAGCAGAGCAATGGACAGTGTTTGGATTACAATTGCAAAGACATAATAAGACACAATCATTCTACAATAACACACATCCAAATACTCACACGTTAGAGAGGTGCTTAAGAGCACAGGCACAAACATGTTTACAGCCCACATCAAAACTCAGCCGCGTGAGTGTGGCCTGGGGCAAATGACTACCCATCTGGTCCTTCCCCTCCCCAAACCCACCACAGCCACCAGGTCATGCAGAAATAAAGTACCTGTACAAGGCAAAATAATCAGCCCCAACTGCATCTCTTTTATATAAGGTTAGGCGACACATTCCCACCAACTGTCATTCATTGGGTGAGAGGAAGAAGAGAAGTGTGCGGATGAATAAGGGAATTACAGGAGAGTGAAGGTGAGAGGAAGGAAGCAGGAAGGAGGGCAAAGAAGGGAGGAAGTCAGGGGAGGTCTAAAGTGAGAGAAGGGAGGAAAATTCAGGAAGGTAAGAACCTAGGGGATTCTTTGACCGCACACTTTCAACGTGGGACAAGCGAGTGCGTTATGAAGGATAGTGAGAGAAAGTCAAGGGAAAATAAAGTGTCAGTCATGTGGAAAGAAGTACAGGGATAGAAGGAAAGTAGGAAGGTAGGAGGAATACTGTCCGTAGGAAAGGGAAAGTCTTCACGTTGTATATAGGTTGAGGAAGGAAGGTAAGACAAGAGAAAGACTGGGTATGTGTAGAGGAGAAAGAATGGATGTTTCTATGGAAGGAAAGAAAAGGTGGGCGAAGAAGTCAGGTAGATATTTGAGGTGAAATAGAAGAAAAGTGTTGTCAATGATTTACACTGATGAATCCTCCTACTTTAGCTACCACCTGCGGTTAACCACGTTGGGTCTGTACAGGCCCCACAAATCAGAGTCAGATAAAGATAAGCCCTCCGAGTGAAGCTTGTACCCTGGTGCAGCTCAAAACACACAGAATCATTGAATACCAGGAGATGGGAAAAGGGGATACCACTAGATTGGCAATATTTGAGCTTGGGCCCAATCGCATGGGGCACAATTCCCTCCTCAGGTATTAATACGCCTATGATGTTGAAAGGCAGATTCAATATGACAACGCATCTCGCGATGCGAATTACCTGAATATGTCAATTCGACTTAGTGCTATGTATCGCGGGGCATTTCGCCATTATATTGGAAAAAAAACTCAGCGAAATTCAAACATAAAAAAGGCCTTACTCGAGGACCGCAGCGGTCACATTCAATCGCTCAGATTCTAGAAATTGTGGGGCGACGTTACACGTGGAAGATGCCGAATTTCCTTGTACGGATTTCGCAAGGACTCTGTCTGAGCACATAGTAATACTCTAATGACACAATATCGCCACAAAAGTAAGTTACATGTACTACTATAGAAATCTCGCGAGTGTCGGTGAAACACACCATGGTGATCTGCTCTAATAGCAGTCAACATAGGCGCTGCGACTTGGCATACGATTTGCAAGTCGCATGCCATGCAAAATCGCATTCTAAGGTGGTATCCAGGCCGGTGAGTGCACGACTTTCAGGTGCGATTTGGGAATTGAAAAATTGTACCTGATATCGGCAATCTAATGAATGTCTCTAGGAGTTGTGAGTGTGTGCTACTTAACGTAAGCACGCATATTAAGAGATGCAGCCCAATTTCAAAAAGTAGTTCTCGTCTAACTTTTTCAGCATTTTGTAGCTGATTTCACATATAGGACTAAAATAGGAAACCCACAATGCAAAACACAATTTGAAAACGGCAAAGTTAACTCAATGGTATAATCTACAGTAAAAAAAACGTGTGAGAATTGCCAACAAAAAAACGAGCGCATATTTTAAATCGCATTCTCAGTGGTGAAACCATAGCATGGCCAACCTTTCAACAAATGGAAAATAAGATCTATTGAAGGCGCATGCGAGGGTATCATGCATGGCTGCTGATAAGGGGTAGGGTTCTGTCTGTATGTGGATTTTGCGGCGTTGTGGGTTGGTCGCTGGCGGAGGGGAGCTTCCATGCCAATTATTTTATAAATTTATTGTGCTTTTTTAATCCTTTTTTCACTTCGCTTGCTCTCTCTTCTCTATGTATTGACCAAACCTTTCCATCTATAAGGGGGCGTGCTGGAGGTGCAGATACCACAGCGTTATCCATATCAATCATTAGTCCAGGCCCTTATCTCAAGTCCCTATCATTTTTGACATTCAGTAAGGTGCTACTTAAACAGGTGCTACTTTGACAGTTAGGTTGTTTGATACAGTATCAACGGTCCATCTAATTCCTAATTCACATTCTGTGGAATCATTGTAAAACAGAAAAGCAAAGATGCTGCCACCAGCCCAATCATGTTAATGTTAGGGTTTACAGTCACATCAGAGATCATGCAAATTTCATTGCTGTGGTCTGGGATTTTCAAACTAACAACCCTTTAGTATTGTGAGGGCAGCAGTGCTAACCAACTAAATCCTCGGGACGCATGTTGAATCACTATTCACCACCTGTATTTCTGTGGTCGTGAAATCAAAATCCTAGGTCCCCTGGGGCGCAAGGTCAAGTGTAACTAGACCAGGAGATATCTTCACAATGTGACACAAATGTTGTGCTATGTTTGCCAATTCAGATGTATGGTTGGTTCTATTTGTATCACCAATACAATGCGATTGCAATACTAATGTTACGTCATGCGGGGTGACAGGGCCCGTTATCTAGGGTGGTTACCCAACGAACTTGGTGTTAACGTAATCTTTCGGGTTAACTAATTGAAAAATCCATTGAATACATAAAGCCTCCGGGTTCTTACAACATAGTTGTCTATAATAATTTTTTTCGGCTAATACCCCCAAAGTGTATGTCCGGCGGCCGATTTTCAAATGCAAATGCCGCACTTTTGTTTTTTCTTTCACTTTAGTCTCACCAAGCCTTAGTAGAAAGTCCACTTCTCCCGAAGTTAGTTACAGAATAACTTTGTATCTCTATTAATAAACTCAATAGTAAATCATTGTTTTCCTTTAGGGTATATATAATTCCCAAGGAAAACTTTTCTCTTTTAGGCTGGGGGAAGTGCGCAGCGTGAAGTTTGCTGAGCGTATAGTGAACAAAAAAGAGGGAGGAAATTTCATTTAAAATAACCAGAACCATATTAAATTATCTAAAAAAACGTTCATGGGGGTTTTCCCCCCCCCCTCCCATCCCCACAAAGGTCCTTTGGGAGCGGTCCCCCCCCTTCCCAATCCCCCACCAAAGCCCTTCGGGTCTGGGGTATGGTTATATGTAATGGGGGAACTCCACGCTCCGCAAAATTAAATAATAAAAACACTGCTTGGGGGACTTCCCCCAATAGATCCAGTACCAGACCCTTATACGAGCATGCAGCACCCGTGTTAGTTCAGGTCAGGGACTAAGGGGGGGGGATGAGCGAGAGAACCCCCCCCTCTCCTGAAACTCATACCAGGCCACATTGCCCTCAACATGGGGGCTCCCCCCCCAAAGCAACCTTGTCCCATGTTAAATGGGTGACAAGGGGCCCCTCTTCCGTTTAGTGGGATTAAATTGGTCGGCCACATTTTTTTTTTCAGGGGATGTTTGGCCATATGTTTGTTTATCAGTTTAGTTGGAAGTTGGAAATTTTGTTTTTTCCAAATTTACTTGATAAAAAAAAAAATGTTGCCAAAATCCCCGAAAAAAAACGGCGCTCCAACCAATTTTACCACACTAACGGCCTGAAAAAATCGTTTTTTCGTTTTTTTCGGTCAGAAAAAATCCGGGCGAGATTTTAGATCCATCTATGGCCCTGCTTTAGGATGGGTCTTTAAAAATCTGGCCGAGAGAAAAAAAAAAAAAAAAATATCCGGGCTTGGGGTCTGATTTTTCGAGGCCGTTGAGTTGTGGTGTTAATTGGGTCTAGCCACTTTTTGGGGGATTTCTGCAACTTTTAGATTAATCCAGTATATTTTGGACTTAAAAACCACAGCGATTTTAGCAGGATCGGCCAAGTTTTTGCAGGCAGGATGATCGGCAAAATTGGTCTGATCATCTTAAAGATAATAAATAATCTGCGCATGAGCCATGACCTGCAAGAAAAAGAAGAAAAAGAAGAAAGAAAATTGAAAAAGAAGACATAAAAAAAAGATTAAGAAAAAGAAGAAATAGGAAAAAAATGCAGGCCGTAGATGATGGGGCGAAAACTGACAAATAAGTCTGACACGTTTTAAAAAAAAAAGAAAAAATCGGATTGTTCAATGGGCCGACTGTTTACCACCAACGGTAAAACAAAATTGTCCGATTTTTGCCCCCGTCTACGGCCTGCACTGCAAAATATAATAGCAAAGTAATTCCTTCTGTCCCTGCAGAAAGCTGCGCTATTATATTTGACATTAAAAAGTATAAAGGTTGCAACACATTGTATCTAATTTGTATCCGAATAAAAAAAACATCTATATCCGAAAATCAGGGATACAAATAGATACAATGTTGCAACCTTTATACTTTTTAATGTGTCAAATATAATAGCGGAGCTCTCTGCAGGGACAGAAGTTATGTTTCAGCTGTCATCGGGGTTTCCCACTCTGGACAGCTGAATTTGAAATTATTTGCCGTGAATTAAATAAATAATAAAAAAAAACAGCCGTGGGGTCCCCCCCTCTCATCCATACCAAGCCCTTCAGGTCTGGTGGATGAGATATTAAGGGGGAACTCCACGCTGAAATTTAAAAAAAAAAAAGCGTGGGGAGTACCCCCCGCAATATCCATAACCAGACGCCTTTATCTGAGCATGCAGCCCGGCAGGTCAGGAAAGGGGGGGGACGAGTCGAGTGCCCCCCCCTCCTGAACCATACCAGGCCAACATGCTCCTCAACATATGGGGGGAGCTTTGGGGCAGGGGGGCTCTCCCCCAAAGCACCTTGTCCCCATGTCATATGAGGACAAGGGCCTCTTCCCCACAAAACCCTGGCCGGTGGTTGTGGGGGGTCTGTGGGCGGGGGCTTATCAGAATCTGTAAGCCCCCTTTAACAAGGGGGCCCCCAAGATCCTTGCCCCCCCTCCCCTACGTGAATGAGTCTGCGGTACATGGTCCCGCGACTCATTCACAAAAAAAAAAAGTGTGGTGTAAAAAAAAAACGCAGTACAGGGGTCTTTGACAAGTCCCTTTTATTAAAACAATGTCCCCCGAAAGTAGATCCAATAGTCGTCAATCACGGAGCAGCGGCGGGGGACCCAAAAAAGAGAAAAAAAAAAAGTTCTGGTCCCGTTGGAGGCGTCCAGCGTTCTGAAAAAAAGGCTAGCTGACGACAGTTCTTAATAGGTTTTGGGCGGGGTGCACGCCCAGCCGTGGACATCATCATGAGAAACCCCGCCCATGTAACATCATTGATGTCACATGGGGCGGGGTTTCTCGGATGATTCTCTCTGTGTTTGTTATGATGTTATACCTTTGTTTTTATCTTGTGTTCTGTGTCTTTAAGACTTTTCTATCTGGTAGTAAAATATCTTTTTTTTAAACAGTTGTTTGCATAAAGGAGTTTAGGTTTTATTGTTTTCTTACATTTTTTTTAGTTATTTTGGCTCCTCCCTGATATCTCTGTAAGGTAGATACAATGCAGAGTTGATGGGTATTAGGGGACATTTCTCGGGGCTGCAGTTATCCTCTGAACTCCACAAGATGGTGATCTCATATCTAACTACCCTGATACAGGACTTCTCTATGGAATACAGACAGGAAGTTGATGTCAAGAACAGACAGGAAGTGATGTCAGGAACATACAGGAAGTCATTTGGACTAAAGGCAGGCTGTGCCATGTAGTGTGAATGAGATCGGAGACGTTGGGGGACGTGGCAACAGAGGAGGTAATAAGATGTTATGTTCTTTTTATACCCAGTAAGTGTATACCCCCACATGTCCGTCCTCTTCCATCATCTCCACGTCCCTCGTCCTCTTTATCATGTCTCATGGTCCGTCTCTTCCTCTAGTCCTCCTCTTCCTCCCATAGTTCATCCTGTTACCTCCACAGTCATGTCTTCTTATCATCACAGATGAGATGATATGTTGATGAGTACATCAATATTTAGAAGGACACAAGGATCTCTACAAGGGACGTCATGATGGACAATCAGCCGCCCCTCACGATCACCGGTAAGAGGAGACTTTATTGTAAAGGAGGATGTCACGAGAGTCAGTACGGAGGATCCACCTAGATCCCCACATCATCTGATAAACACTTAGAAACCAATGGATTCAGTCGAGTGTGTGTGTTTCCTACAGATGGAAATCCAGTCATGGGAAACCCACCAGAGAGAAGTCCCCGTCCTCTGTTTTCCGGGATTTCCACACAGGAAAGGTCACACCATTCCCTCAACCATCATCAGGTAGATGATGACAAGTATTGGTAGTTGTGATTTATACACAGCATGTTTGTTACAATGAATGTTTTATTATATCTTTCAGATGGAATTCCTCGGAGGGATGAGTAATATTGATGTTTAAAGAAGAGTATTAATAGAGCGAGGATGAGGATGTATGGAGTGATGGAGGAGTTTTCAGAAGGACACAAGGATATGATGGAGCCACCTAATATACCAGGAACCCACCAGAGAGATGTCCCGTCCTCTGTATTCCCGGGAGATTCCACACAGGAAGGTCACACCATCCCTCTACCACTATTACAAGGTTGGTGGGATGGAGAGCATCTAGAACATGGACTTGTAGTGAAGAATGTGTGGAAATTTTTTTTATGTGAGACCTTATATTTACAGATGATTATTTTCTCTCATTTTCTTGATTTAGAGTGGAGATCCAATCGATATAGAATTTGAGGTGAAAGCAGAAGAAGAAGAGGCGTTATGTGAGGGGATGATCAGCAGTCTATGGAGGAGGATGGAATAACGGGGACTATTTATAGTGATGGAGGCGACACTCCTACAGAGATCAGCACAGGTTGGGGTCATGATGATCACTAAATCCATTCCTCCACCCATACTGCTCACTGATCACACCAGGACTGATTGGTCCAGAGTAGGGCGGGGACTGGGTGATATCTAGCCCTGTAATCCCCTGGTCATCTTTCCTGAGCCTGTGTTCCACCGTCCAGGTATTCCTGGATTTTTCTCATCAGGATAATCTTTCTGTTCTGCTGAGTGCTGCAGATTTTACAATTTATGGTTCTCTAGAACTGGATTTATGGAGGTTTAGAGGGTTCAGTCTGGCAGAAAAATGAGTGGATTTGTAGCTATAAGCAAATTGCATTGCCTATGACAAACTCTCGCCTTGTCCACATCTACCACCGTCCGCCTCCAAACGCAGCCTAAACAAAGCCTACTATCGGGGCTGACCCGTCATCAAGGCCCACTCTCCTCCAATCCCCGCTGCTGCTTCTCCACCTTCCCAACTCTCCCCCCTCCCTACCCCCACCCCCCCAACCAGCACCTCATCGTCAGGAGCGCGGCCATGAGAGTTGCCGCGCAATCACTTTAGAAACAATGATTGACACAATGCGCAAAAGAAATCGAAGCTGCTCAAACTCACCTCCCTAAACCGTCCCCTCTCACAGGAGACAAGCTACCCCCATTAGGATAGCCACACCGCTCATCTTCGGTTCACGATCTTCACTTGCTCTGTACCATCCTACACCACACGCCAAACTGTTCCTCTCAAGGCAGAGGCTGATGCCCCCCTGCAACACTCCACAACCGATGGCGATTTACTGTCATCCGAGGAGGTCACGCAGGTCTGCATCTGACCTCTCGTCTGGGACGGTTACCGGAGTAAGGCGTGCCCTTGCGATTGCTCTTACTCAAATCTGTCCTTTTCCAACTTCCTACGACACCTCTACCTGCTTCCCACGCTTGGCGTCATGGGAACAATGCCTACCTCCCTGACCCTGCTTCAAAGGCCCGCTCCGAGTAGTCTGCACTCCCTACGAACTAGGAGGCAAGCTTCTGGTGCACCCTTCAAAACTCCTCCGGCATGCTCGGGTCCAGACCCCCTCTGGGAATGCAGCACCTTCACTCACGCCCCATGAAAAAACGCCAATCGGGCTCCTGACCCCAGGGGGACCGGGTATTGACACCTCAAAGGACACCCGCATCTATGCCTTGTCAATACTCCTCCAGATTAGCAAATCCGAACTCCTGCGGTCACGAGCTACGCACTTGTCACAATTGCCCATCCTCTCGGCGCACACGATCTGATCTGACCTCCAGGTGATCGTTTGACCTGACAGTGTCGTGCACTTGAGGATCGGTCCTCCTACACTCCACACCCTTCGATCTGCTTACTATTCGATCGATGGAGGTCTCCAAGGTCTTTCTGATGCCTGCTTCACCCACTAATGACCCCTATCCTTGAACCTTGTCTCCCTCACAACTCCTCACCGATGCACTCCTCTCCCCTCGATCCTACGCTCCCTCACCCACTATCTATAATCTCCTCCCTATCTCCGGGCACCGCTTTCCCCCTCCCTCCCCTCTGAAATATGCACACATCACCCCCCATAGCTTAAAAAAACCCTCCCTGGTCCCCAATGACAACCCGAACAAACCCTCTGGACCATACATCTCAACTCCCATCCCATTTACTATAACACTCCTCTGGAGAGCATCCTTGTCTACAATTGCCTATGCTCTCACCTCAATGACAACAACCTCCTCGATCCCCCCCCTACAGTCCGGCTTCCGTCCCCTACACTCCACCGAAACTGCCTTATACTCAATCACTCTCCTAACGACCTTCTAATAACCGCCAAAGCTAATGGCCACTATTCAGTGCTCCTACTCCTTGACCTCTCTGCGGCCCTTCGACACAGTCGACCACAACGCCCCCTCCTCCTCAATAAAAAACTACACTCCCTCGGCCTCAGAGATTGCATGCTCTCTCCTGGCTCCATCCTACCTGTCACAATGCTCCTTCAGTGTTACCCTACAATGCCACCCACCACCCATCTCCCCTCTCACTCCCCTCTCTCTGTTGGGGTCCCTCAAGGCTCCTGTCCTCGGGCCCCTTCTCTTCTCCATCTACACCTCCTCCCTTGGCCAACTCATACACTCTCACGGCTTCAAAACGATTACCACCTCTATGCCGAACGAACACAAATCTATCTCTCAACCCCCCACCTCATTCCCCTCGGTCTCCGCCCGAATCACACACCTAACTGAGCGACATTTCAGACTGGATGTCGCTCCACCTCCACTTCCTTAAACTGATCCTCTCCAAAACTGAGTTTCTTGTCTTCCCCCCAGCCTGGACCCCACCCCCCATTGACTTCTCCTCGTCACGTCCAACAATGCCGCCATTCAAAATCCCGCCCCGCAGGCCAGAATACTTTCCTGTGTCATTTTGGACTCCAACCTATCCTTCCAGCCCCAAGTCCAATCTTTAACAAACTCCTGCCAGACTCCACCTCCGCAACATGCCAGACTCGGCCTCCACAACATGCAGACTCGGCCTCCGCAACATGCAGACTACCGGCCTCCGCAACATGCAGACTCGGCCTCCGCAACATGCAGACTCCGGCCAATCCTCAACATGCAGACTCCCTTCAGCCTCCTCAACATGCAGACCCCACCAGTCCGCAACACTGCAGACCTCCCACCTCCGCAACATCGACAATATTCCGCACGTTCCTAACCCCCGGGAAACCACTAAACAGCTCATCCACTCCCTCAACATATCACGACTCGACTACTGCAACTCCCTCCTCACTGGCCTGCCTCGCCGCTGGCTATCCCCGCTTCAGTCCATCCTGAATACGGCTGCCAGACTCATTCACCTTTCCAAACCGCTCCATCTCCGCCACCCCCCTCTGCCAATCCCTCCACTGGGCCTCCACTCAGTGTCCTCCACCCCCCTCTGCCAATCCCTCCACTGGCCTCCACTCAGTGTCCTCCACCCCCTCTGCCAATCCCTCCACTGGCTTCCGATTGCACAACGGATCAAATTCAATAATCCTAACACTGACGTACATAAACCGTCCACCATACTGCCCGAACTACATCACTGACCTAATATCCAAGTACCGCCCCAACACGCACACTCCCGCTCCTCACTAAGAACTCCCCTTTTCTCTAGTTCCCTGGTCTCCTCCCCCCCCCCGGCCTCCAGGGGCCCCATTTTAACCCCCCACCCAAACCCAAAACCCCTACTCCTC